>VMBQ01001699.1:120685-137053 GCA_007657795.1 Dreissena rostriformis
AATTAAATGATATTATATTATATTATATTATATTATATTATATTATATTATATTATATTATATTATATTATATTATATTATATTATATTATATTATATTATATTATATTATATTATATTATATTATATTATATTATATTATATTATATTATATTATATTATATTATATTATATTATATTATATTATATTATATTATATTATATTATATTATATTATATTATATTATATTATATTATATTATATTATATTATATTATATTATATTATATTATATTATATTATATTATATTATATTATATTATATTATATTATATTATATTATATTATATTATATTATATTATATTATATTATATTATATTATATTATATTATATTATATTATATTATATTATATTATATTATATTATATTATATTATATTATATTATATTATATTATATTATATTATATTATATTATATTATATTATATTATATTATATTATATTATATTATATTATATTATATTATATTATATTATATTATATTATATTATATTATATTATATTATATTATATTATATTATATTATATTATATTATATTATATTATATTATATTATATTATATTATATTATATTATATTATATTATATTATATTATATTATATTATATTATATTATATTATATTATATTATATTATATTATATTATATTATATTATATTATATTATATTATATTATATTATATTATATTATATTATATTATATTATATTATATTATATTATATTATATTATATTATATTATATTATATTATATTATATTATATTATGTGTATCAGTGCCAAAATAAAACTACTATATGATATAATATAATATATATTATACGATCTCGAATTAAATAATGGAGAATGTATATGGATTGAAGTTTCCGCATTTAAGCCCCATTAATACTCAAAAATCGACGGAAATTTCGTAAAGTATTTCGTACAATAAAGTTACCCAATAAAAAATCAATGCTCTCTATAGCAATAGCCAAAATTTCAAAGCCAGATGTGTTCTGGTAACATGGATGTTTGTAGATACAAAATGCTTGTTTTTAATTTTTCGTGTCACAATTAATTCCATTTTAATTTCCCGCACTGATATCTATTCATACGACACTCGAACACTACCATGTCAGTGTTGAAGTGTCGTATGAATAGATATATTTGCGGGAAATAAAAATCGAATTTATTGTGCCACAAACAATTTAAACCGAGCATTTTGTATCTACAAACATCTATGTTACCAGACAACATATGGCGTTGACATTTTGGATTTTGCTAAAAGGAACACTGATATTTAATTGTTTAACTTTATTTTACGAAATATTGTACGAAATATTCGTTGTTTTGTTAGCAGTAATGGGGCTTTAAAACATATATCCATTCTTGTTGGTGTGTTTTATAGACCGCCTAGTGCGGATAGATCGTATATGCATTCTATTGAATAATTGGACTACCCAGAGACACACGAATAAATTATCTAATGATTACAGGTGATTTTAATATAAATGCTTTTACCGAATTATCGGCACGAAAAAATAATGAATTATGTCAACGATATGACTTAACGCAACTTATTCACAAGCCAGGACACAATACTGAACAAACATCTTCCATAATTGATTGAATCTTTTTCAGTATTCCGAATACTGTATAACTTTTTGGAACAGGCGAACCATTTTTAGACCAATCTATTCGATACCACTGCCCGGTTTATGTCACATTAAAATTTACAAAACTTAGAAGTAATACGTGTTATCGACATATTGCGTTACGGCATTGGGGAATTTTCAAAACTACGACACTTAATCAGGCATGAGGTCGTATAACTTTTATTTAGTTAAAAAAATAACGAATTTTTTAACAATATTTCACGTAAACAAAAGTCTTAAGAGTTGTGGAAAACACTTTCAACATTCATTCCTACGAATATAAATACTTCAATTCCAACTTTTTTTGATGAACAAATACGTAACTTTGTAGCAAATAACTCATGTAAAACTGATATGCTAAACATATGTTTTGAAAGTGAATGTTCAATTAACCACGACTTCCACCTATGAACAATTCAAACGATAACAGTCTTCATTATATATCCATATTACACAGGAAGAAGTCATTGACTCAATAAAATGCCTCAAGATAGGAAAAGCATCCGGTCCTTCTGTGATTGATAATCGAATCCTAAAAGAAGCCATGCATCAATTAAGCTACCCATTGTGTGATCTGTTTAACTCTTGTCTAAATACTAACAAATGCCTTCTTGTTGGAAAATTGCTAATGTCTGTCCGATTTTCAAAATAGGGTTATCCATCTGTAGCGTCTAATTATCGACCTGTATCATTGCTAAATACTATTGAGAAGGTCTTTCAGCGAATATTACATAACCACATTTTTAATTTTCTCAGTGCAAATTCATTTTTTTTTGCGCCCAGGCTTCTTGCCTGCCTGGTGGTTCGACAGTTAATCAGCTAACATATATATTTACAATACATTTTGCAGAGCCCTTGGCAATGGCCTTGAGGTCAGAGTTATAGTTTGTTTTATTTAAGTAAAGCTTTTGATAAAGAATGGCACAGAGGAGTATTATACAAACTACAACAAGCAGGCATTCGAGGAAATCAATTATCGTTTGTACGTAATTATCTTTCTGATCGTAAACAAAACGTATTCTTATCGGAAGCGCATTCACGTCCTATTGAAATTCTCGCCACTGTCCCCCAAGGCTCTAGTCAAGGCCCACTTATATTTTTAGTGTATATAAATGATATTATCGCTGATATACAAACGCACATACATGTGTTTGATGATGATACCAGTCTTTTCATGGTCGTAAATTCGCCAGGTAAGACTGCAGCCGTATTGCAATCAGACATTGATAAAATTTCCAGCTGGGCTGATAAATGGTTAGTATCCTTTAAATTCCGAATCCATGCTAATATCTAAACAAAAATAATAAACCATCACATGCATCACTGACTATGCAAAACATTATTATCCCGAGTGTAAATGTTCATAAACATTGAGGTGAACGTATGTCCACTGATTGTACTTGGCATGCGAATATATCTTTTATAAAGGAATATGCATGGAAACGAGTTAATATAATGCATCAATTAAAACGAATGCTTGATCGAAAAACTCTCGGGAAAATATACTGTTCGTTAATAAAACCATTTCTTGAGTAACCAGATGTTGTTTTTGATAATTTTACACAATATGAAAAAGACGAACTAGAAAAAATCAAAACCGAAGCCGCGAAAATAACATCTGGATGCACACGTTAAGTCTCATTTGAAGATCTTTATTATGAGTTAGGATGGGAATCTATAAGTCAACAAGTACGTTAACATAAATAAATATTAATGTATAAAATGAACTCTAGCAATGTCCCAACCTACTAACCTTTCTTTTACCCGCAACAGTGGGGACAGGCAGCAATTACTCTCTACAAAATATTTACATCTACAAACAATTCAAGCCCGAACATCACTATTTTCAAATGTTCTACCATCTACTATATCTGAATAATCGTCCCGTTGATGTAAAAACACGCTGAATCGACCCTCTCATTCAAACGGCGAATTAACATAGATCGACCGACTCCAAAGCCTCTATTTTCATACGGCGAAAGACGCTCTCAAATGTTACATACGCGCTTAAGAACAAAGTGAAGCGCCTTAAATGGACATCTCGAATGCATTCAGTACATATTCGCGGCGAACTTATCAATATTATATCTATATATTCCGTCCCATGCATTGAAACTATTCTATATAAAAACGGCACTCATGACTACTTAATCAATACTAAAATAGCTGATGCAGTTCATAAGTGTTTCATTAATAGCAAGCGATTGGATGCGTACATATGCTACAGAACGGCTCCCATACGCCTTTTTCTCTCAAGTCTTTCACAATCTCTCTTTTTGTTTCCCACACTTCTGCCACTTTATCTTCTACACCTTTTTACTGTCATACTATAACCTATACCATTGACACAATAATTATCGGAGTTTCTGTTTTTGCCTAGTGTTTTTCTTGACTAATTATTTTAAATCCAATTGTGTTTGTACTTAACAATGCAACTGTATATATACCAAGGCGAGGGAGAAGAACCATATAAGACCTTGTCTTTCGTTCTCATCCCATTCAAATATGTTATTTTTTATTATAAATGTTGTATGAAATTGTATGTATAAACATGTCTGTTTGAAATAAATATGTTTAAACTAATTTAAACAAACATAAACTTATTTGAAACGGGTTGTGCTGTCCGGTTATACATATTTATGAACGATGCAGTATGTAACGTACTGATTGATTTGGGAATTGGTTTCCCAGGTGACTGTAGACGACAACGACCCCCTGAAGACTCTTGTCAGTTTCGTAGAGGTCTTAGTTAAACGCAACCTTCTGAAGCTGAGAGAGGACTACGACAAATCAGAGTGAGCTTCTTATATTGGGTGGTGTCACTCAGCATTTGGCGGCTTGAAACTGGCTAACCACAGCACGCCCTTATTCTTGCATTGACTGTTCCATTTCTTTAATATAATACGTTTTCATGTTTCATGTTTCATGTCGTATTGAAATTATTGTCTTGCATTTAGTTGGCCAATGGCAATTGGCATTACATGAAAGAAGATCGAGTGTTATCCAAAATTTCTGTCCTGATATTGTTTCTGAAGTTTCAGTATACCTAAACATGGATATGGAAATGGGTCTGAAATCCGGTATATCAAATCTAGAATGCCGAAGATTGGCACTTTACTCGTTAGTTTTATATTGTAAATTTTGTAAACTTAATAATCTTCACTATGAAAAAAAAAATCCGATGTTCAACATATTCCTCCTCCTTTCAACCCATTTCATAAATTGCAAATGCAGTTGACTTAAATCGATAAAAGTCATTTTTAAGTCTTTTTTTATAAAGTAATCTTTTTCTTTGTTAATGTCCTAGACTTTAAATAACCATTGATAAAACTATACATTTAATTCTCACACACATATCCAATATGCAACCTTTTCGTCTGTTTGATTATTATTTTAAAATATGAAAGTGAATTCGCGTATAGTGCTGTTTTTGTTTTAGTTCGTCGTCGTTGTCAATACATCCTTTGAACTATATACAGGCACAGGTCATTAATCTAAAAGTAATAACAATATTCTTAAGCCTAATCTTAAACCAATATAATTAACTTGTTGAAGACTCAATTATGCATTTTTTTTGTTTGCTGTACTGCTACCATATTAGCATTCCTTGTGTACATTCATTTGTATTTTGTAGGTGGGGCATATCCCCAGCAACCGTTGAAGCCTATTATTTGCCAACGGGTAACTCCATAAGTACGTATACTGGATTCGATGGTGTGTTACGGTCAAATATCAACTATTTAAATCTGCCATATAAACACTATAGACAAGTATCTAACAATCCTGTATGGTCATTTAAAGCAGAGTTTGGGATTCAACATATACATAGTTTCCATTTATAAATTGTGTTTTGGAGAACAGAAAATTAATGATGTAATATAGGGATAATACACGTTTTCGAGGGCATGATCATCTGCGGGCCCTCGAAAAATCCGTTCCTGCCCGAGTGCGCAGGTCCGAGAAAATGTGTATTTTTGCTATTATTGCATAAACAAATCACACATACCAAAATAAATTAAAATAACATTGAAAACAATATATGTCATTCGACATCGACCAAATAATTCGATTATTTCATATGACGTCATACAGTTCAAGGTTGTGTTTTACATATTTCCCACTCGGTCATCATCAGAAATGACAAGGCTTTTACCTTCGGATAGGCAGTTTTCGATTTAAAATGTGTTTAAACCATCTTTTTCGAAAAAATAGATTGCAAAAATAGACAAGTTGTGGCCAATAACCTGGACGCGCTTCCCGGTCAGCCATTACTAACGGAGGTAACTGCGCGTGGACCAGTTTATGGATATGAAAAACACATAACAGGGTTTGAACGGCACGTGAATCGCCTTGTTAATACACGATTTCTCCCGTTCAAGCCCTCCTTTTACCAAGTTTCTGCAACCCGCCAGAGGGCATTATAGATAGAGTTTATGCAATAATAAATGTTGATGTCAAGCATAAACAAAATAAGGTTTATGAATTTCATTCATTCTTATGTTTTATTTCAGCATTCCCTGCTGCCATTCTTCAACCTCCAAGCTACTCGCAGGACCAACCTTCGTACGTATCTTCACCTGTTCCTAAGTTGTTGGTGATAAAACAGACTTGCATGGTTGATGCAATTGGCTATCGTGTATTAAAAATTAATCTTGGATTTGAATATTGCCATCGTATGTTAATCTTTGTTGTACGTTTGCAATATTTTTTTATAATTATACCACGTAACCCCATACAAACACGTGATATGTCTATTGTTTAACAGTTATACGAAACATTAAACAATTATGTGAACTCTCGTCCCATTTGTTTGACAGTTATTCTTAGGAAACCTTATATGCTAAGGAAGCATTCGTGCACAAAGGTTGATATCATCTTCTGACATGACGTTCTGTCCTTCAAATGATTCAATTTATGTAAAAGATATTCTATTACAATATGTCAATTATAGACTGGGCATGACAATATAACAAGTTCAAGTTACGCCCGACTGTATACAATGAAAATGTAATATGTGCATATTTTTGTACATTAGGTATTTGAACTATGGAGGAATTGGTTTCGTCATCGGTCACGAGATTACGCACGGTTTTGACAATCAAGGTATGGTACTATAAAGTAAATACTATCGTCACGAACACATGTTTATATGTTTATCTCATCATCAGAGTTACATAGTCCAAATGCACCCAGTATTTCAGAACTCACGGGATAAAATTGTCGCATTGCATGCACGACATTTTTCGAGGCCGTGTGTATAACTCGAAGGCATCCGCAAACCCTCAAACATATATGGAGGTTTCCATTTTATTTATAGTGAAACCGATTAAATTAAAAAAACGAAGATAGTGATCTCATACATCATGACGATCATGAAAAAAGCTGACATTATTTCGTTATTTGAAAGAACTAATGAACAAAAAACTATAAGAAATTGTAATTAAATGAACATTTATTCTGGGAATGTCAGATATCTAAAGCAATTATTGATGAAATGTTACCAGGTCAATCTTTTCCTTTAATTAATAGGACATTTTTTCTCCTTGGATATTTGACAAAGTGTGCTAGTGCCATAAATAATGTTATTTTGTTTATAAAGCTAAACTTTTACAAATGTATAATTAATTAATGCATTCCTAGCATAGCTGGAGCCAACAAATACATTAAGTACAAATATTATAACTTGAAAAACATATAAATTTCAAAAAATAATTTAGATTTTTTTGTTATTGAATGGGAATTATTTTATGTTATTGTCTCACAAACTTAGAATTTTAACTTGATAATTGTTGTAGCTTAAAAAAAATCTATTTATAAATGCATTTTATAGCGTACCATTACTTTAATTGAATTTAATGTAGGACCTATGTGTCATAAAATAAAATTATAAACACCTATTAATGTTTCGCTGTGCCTTTTGGTCTGTTATAACAACTTATACATCATTGTTTGTCTTTACTCACTGAAAAATGTATATATATACTTAAAAGCACCTAGTTATGTTTATATCTATGCCTTTTCCATCTGATAGTACAATTTATACATCCATGTTGATATATACTTACTGGAAAATGTCGCTTTTGTTTTCTTCTTTATTCTTTAAATGTTTTTTCAACACAAAATTACATGCATTACATAGTTAAGAATGTAGAAAGCTAATCTAATTATTGCACACACCATGATTGCATCTGTTATTTTGTTCATTTCTGATTGCAAAACACGATTTATTGTGTTATTGTTCATAATTGTATGTGTATTTGGTTTGCATACTCGAAATAAAATTTGTTGAAATCTAAAAAAAAATGAAATAAAATGTATATTTATCAAAACATAGGATGAAGCTTTGTATAAGTTTGCAGTCTGTATGGAGTGTTATAATCAACATCATAATAGTCGGCTTATCCCGCACTTCAGGCCGTAAGTATGACAAAGGGGGAAACCTTAAGTCCTGGTGGACGGCGGATGACAACACAAAGTTTGAGGAACGTGCACAGTGCATCATAGATCAGTACAACGGCTACGTGGTGCCAGGAACAGGCAACATGACTGTGAGTTGTTAAGATTAAACGGCCACCAAAAACACTTTGCGAAAAAGAAATTTGGCAAACTTAAGTACCATTTTCTTTAATATTGTTTTCTTTGAGATAAAGTATGCGATAACAGTCTTTACTTTGATAAATAATTGATTATTTTTGCTTAAAAATTGCGTTTTTTTCACTATGACATTTAGCATCAAAGTTGGTCTTTCCATAATTTGTTTGCATGTTCCCATGGGATTTTTCGTTCGCATGGGATTTTTTTTTTTCACATGGGATGTTTTATCCCACTTTCTGCATGAGAAAAACATCCCATTTGGATTTTCTTTTTTTTTACGTTTGTGTATGCTTAATTAGCAATTTTAAGCATTGTTAAAGAATGTGTGCTGATTGTCGTTTCATTAACGATCATTCAGTCCTTAAATGACGTTTAAATACTTAAATACCATAGAAAACACGATTTAATAAATATTCCCACGGTATTGTTTCCCATCCGCAAATTATGGGAAAAAATAATCCCATGGAAAAAAATAATCCCATGGGAAAACAAGAAATCCCATGTGAACATTACAGAAAATCCCATGGGAAAGGCTGTTTTGAGCGAATAAAATTATCAAAAGAAATGGAAATATTATATAAAAACCATCAATAAATGATCACACAGAAGCATTTTATCGCATACTTATCTAAAATCTATATATCTTAAAGGAAAAAGGTACTCAAGTTTGCAAAATTTCGGTTTCGCATTGTTTTTCCGGTGGCCGTTATTTTAACATGATTAAATACGAGAATATCGCGGAAACCGTAACTTTATGACGTCAATATAATGACGTCATTAAAAAATATGTAGTATTTTGCAATGTTCGAACCAGAGAATTAAAAGTTTTAAATCACCAGAACGTATAGGATAAAAAGAATACATGGTTGGTGCCGAGATGGAGAAAGTTTATCCGGTGACGCTTAGAAAAAGAAAATAGTGCGAGCTTTAGCGAGCTCTATTTACTTTTTCGGGCCGAACCGGATAAACTTTCTCCATCTCGGCACCAACCATGTATTCTATTTATCCTGCTTCATTTAAAATTTTGCCGCTAACACATTTTATCAAAGACAAATGATTAATTAAGATAACAAAATAAATATTCTGGTCAGCTTCTACATGTAATGTACACAACATTCCTTACGACCGAATTACTACCGATTATGTCACGTAAAACATAATTCCACATGAAACTGGTCCTTTTAATACTTTCCTATTGAAATTATGAGAACAAATAAAACATGAATCGAGAATGTAATATTTTTAATATTGGAAATTTAAAACAATGTGCAACAGCAAAACAAAAACTGATTTTTATTTTTTTATCATTAGAAATTTACACTCAACTATGCGTCACAGCGTGCGTAGGAATACACTACTTCCTGTTGACCGAAGATAGGCAAATGTATTCGACCCTGCTTTATTTGGTCAATGTTTGCAACAGAGGAAGGATAAAAATGTATTTACAGTCGATGCGAATGGTCACGTTATGTGCATTGGGAAGTTTTAAATAGACTAAGTCAAACGTGTTTTGTAACTCTTTATTAAAAGTGTAAAGATTTTGAAACTAATTGCGAAAACAAAGTCGGGCAATGAATAGATAAGATACTGTGATTTTTAAACGATTATTAACGTTGATATGAGGTGAAGGGATGACTCTCAGCTTAATTATAAACAAACTGTATAAATCTTGGATTTTTACGTTTTGAATAAGTTTTGCCTAAACCCGAACACTTTACAATAAAACTGCTTTTAGGTTGAAAGTAAAGATAATTTCGAAATTATGTTGAGTAATATTTTCTTGTAGTACCAATATTAAATACAACGCATGAATTGTGACTATTGCAGATTAATGGTATCAACACCTTAGGCGAAAACATAGCGGATAACGGTGGCATAAAAGAAAGCTTTAATGTAAGTATAAAACACATTCCCATATTATTTTAAGTATTTTTTTTTTAATATATGCTTTGAAATGTTTTAATTTAATACCACTGTTGGAAGCGTAAACATCTAAATTAAGAATAGTGGTTTTGTGATGGTGACCGCGTAAATTAAGCGCTTTCTATGTAATAATTACACATTGTCCCATTTATCAAACGGTCCCTGCATAAGATTTTTTTTAAAGGGCTTTATTACATAATAACTCTACGCAGGCGTACTAGAAGTGAAAAAGGATTGATGTACATAAATATATTATACAAAAAAGTTATGTATTTAAATATACGTTTTTCAAGGCGTACCGGAAGTGGGTGAACAGTTCAAGAGGAGGCAAGGAAGAGCCCAAACTACCGGGTCTGCCTTACACACCGAATCAGCTGTACTTTCTAGCTGCTGCGCAGGTATCTGTTTTAAAAGCTGTTTCTTTTCTTGATACTTGGGTATTTTAAACTTATAAGCAATACATAACTTCTGTACAAAGCACCAATGTATTTAAGGAAACAATTATTCACTGGCGCCCATAGTATATATATATATATATTTATTCGGTGGAAATGTCAAATGTGTACTTAACAATGTGTTTTATTTGAACAGATTTGGTGCACAAAATCGCGAGAACAATATAAGCAGGAGTTCATTCTTACGAACGTACATAGCATATCGGATTACAGGTAACACAAACATTGGTAACATGAAACGGTGTATGAAATGTCGTCCGAGGAGAAAGACAAATATACCACCCTAACATTCAAAGCGTCAATAGACACTTATGGTTATTTATGTTGACTTTTTGGACTTTATAAAAACATCAACTCGTTGGACAGAAGTAATTTAAATGCGGTGCTATATACAATTTGTTGAAAGAAATATACATTAACACTCATTATAATAAATATAGGTCCATGTAAATAGTGGAGAATAATTAGGACACATCGGGGTACTAAACAAATCGTCGTTCTGAAATGACACAGGGTTGTTTATTGAGCCCAGTTGTATCTGCAAAACTTATGCATTAGTTGTATACGTTAATAGGCACTGTTTATGCTGTGCTTTATGTCAGTGTAGATCATGTATTGTCTACAGAACAACGTTGACTCTCCCCCCCCCGTGTACTATGTATGTGCAATAACCTTTCCCAAAGTGCTTGGTGTACAGTCCTCTTCTGAACTACAACGTTCGTGTGTCATACATAATTATATTATCCCCATCTTATAGTGTACGGTCCCCTACAGGACTAACCTGTTGTTGCATTAGATACAATTTCCTTGCCCCACTCTCAAGGTGTACGGTCTGATGCAGAATTACTTTTTTTTTGTTTCTGCAGAATTTTATTTCCCCACTTTCTCGGTGTGCGGCCACCTACATAACTACCGTAAGTTTGTAGGTTATACAATTTATGTGCCCGACCTTCTGGGTGTACGGGCACTATATATAATTGCATTTTCCAACAATTCAGGGTACACGGTCCTATGCATAACTGCAATGTGTAGAATCATATACAATTTCATGGCCCTACATTTCAGAGTTTACGGTCCCATGCAGAACTACGACGAGTTCTCTAAGGCATGGAATTGCCCTGCAGGATCCTTCATGAACAGTAGGCGCAAGTGCGCCGTCTGGTAGAAACACGGCACACATACCCAATTGCAAGTAAGCACCTTAGTAAGAAAAATCAATAAATAGTTTATTTACTAGTCCCTGATAGGTAAAAAAGAACATGAATATATGTTGAAAAAGATAAATACTTTATGAATACGTCTCTAATAACTTAATGATGAAGAAATAACAACCATTTAGACATAATGAAGTTTATTAATAAATTAACAATTATATAGGTTCGATATAGATACACGTAATCAATTTCATACATTAGGCCAACACGCAATGAAAGAATTCACGAAAACAAGAAAGCTGAAATGGTTAATCAATGTGTTTAAGCTTTTCGAAAAACGAAACAAAGTAAATGGGCATGTACTTATTTATTGTATTTTATAGAAGTATTTGCAAATACTTCCATTTTACATTTATCCATATGTAAAATACACAGACAGCAGTAAAAAAAAGTGCCCCCCCCCCCGGAACCTACCACGAACCATCCAGAGGCCGACAAGTTTGGCATGAACGGGGATTTCTTTTCAAAATGAATTTTTTGTCAATTTCAACAAACAATATATCATCACAAAACACACTCAGGACACTCGGGGGTCATGGATTAGGTTCGAGGGGTCTAGGGGAAGGAGAGACAAACAATTTTTATACTATTGGATGTGGTAAAATACAGGTACACTTATTAATAATTTTATATGTGTGTGTTTTGTTCAATTTCTTTTTGCACTATCCATCGTCCGTGTGTCGTTTGTGTTGAACTGGTTCTGATGTAATTGTAGTACTGATTTGATTTTTCAGAACTTTGAAGTGGTACGTGGCTTTGATGTAAAATATTTACTCCGGATGAGTGACATTTTATATTTTAGAAATTGGAACCTTTTGTGTTTTTGTTTTCTGCTATTATGAACCGCTTTTGTTTACATTTTACTAGTTTGTATTCTAATTTATATTTGTACTAGATAGTTTTTATAATAGTTATATAATATATATAATATAATATATTTGCTACTTTTATAATAGTCTTTATCAGTGAATATATTGTATAGATGCTGTTTTGTTTTCTGTGGGTAAGAATTTTGTCCGATCTTAATGTATGCCATTCTTCACGTCATATATAAATCAATTTAGCATTTATTAAACAACGCCGTTATAAAAACGTGTTAAGTTTGTTGTGTTTTGTTGTGGAAGTCATCATTTTCCAGTCTTAAAGATAAAAGTTGCTGTTATTTTAAACTGTTTGAAATAACATTGTTGACACATTATCAACGTTCCGAAATCCCTAGTTTAGTCATTTCAACTCATTCTTTGAGGTCAATGTCAAACGCGTCTAATGACGCTTTAAGCTATGTATAATTCGGATGGTTGTTTTCAATTACCACGAGGGCGAAACTAACATTTCAATTTCATTTCCGAAGAATGAACGTTTTGTTGATTCTTCTATTGATGACTAAACTGTGTAATACGAGTCGAAAATTCACTGTTTATTAAATATAGAGCTATGCCAACAATACTTTAGACTATCGGTTAACGAACATTAGAGATTCTTGGGCTGATGAGTGAGAATAATAATGTATATGAAACAGAGTTTTAAGAAGGAAAGTTCAAAAGCTCAACTAAAGTCTTAGTTCGTAACATAGTGTTTGGTCTGCTTTTCTTTCAGTCGCAATGTAAGTTGTGCTTTAGTCGACGTTGTTATCGGGTTAACTTGTGCAGTGGACATTGCGACATTAATCCATCAAAACATAATATTGTAATATATTTTAAGAGCTTTCATACAAATTTCAGCAAATACAGCTACAACTGTCCTTTTTAAATATGAATCAAGTTTATATTACAGACACACTTGTTGAACATGGAAGTTTTAATTCAGTATGATAGAGACAATTAGTTAAGTTATCGAAACGCCAACGGTTCTTGTAATAGTTCAATTGTCCTTTCTGGGATCTAGGCCACGTGACTGGCTTAAACTGGTGTCAAATAATATAAAACGACCCTCACAGCAACGTGAGTACGGTTATTAATGCCATGCAACGCTATTCACATAAACTTGCCAAGGCGATGATTGCACTGCAATAAAACTACAATCATGTCAATACAACGACCCTTACATAAAGCTGAGTACACCTTGATTGATTGATTGCTCTGCAATCTAACGATACTCGCAGAAATGTAGTTTTACGTACAGTGATTGCTCTCAATACAATGTAACGATAATCACAGAAACGTGTTTATAAGTAGGGCGATTGACTGAACTGCAATTCAACGACGGTCACAGACACGTGGTTACCCGCTCACAGACACGTGGTAACCCGCTCACAGACACGTGGTTACCCTTACGGGGATTGATTCAATTGCAATAACACAACCCCATTAGACCATCAGAGATGCAATACAAATACCCTACATGAAACGTGATCTCACGTTCGGTGATTGATTCCACTGCAACAGGACTACCTACACGGACACGTGAGTACACGCGCGGTGATTGCGTGCATTGCAATACAACGACACTCACATGAACGCGGTGACACTAACGGTGATTGATTCAACTGCCACAGAACAAACCCTAACGAAGCCTGAGTACTCGTACGGTGATTAATTAAACTGCAAGACAGCGACACTCTAATAAATGTGGTTACTCGTGCGGTAACGAAGAAATGCACACTTGTAGAACAGATCATTTTTGTTCTCACAACTTTGTCGTGTTTTCGCCAATGAAGTGAATTTTATAATGTTAAAGAGTTGCATGAACAGACTTTGCTAAGCATTTTAAATTTAACCGAGAGTATATTTACTTTGATCTGTCCGTTGGCCACTTGGCAAATAATCACATCATGGTACACGTTTTAAAGCAAGTGTCAACAAAAAGCCTTCCGATAGTGTATTTGTAAGATTTGACATACATTACACCTCATCTGGCATTATGTCAATCTTGGGCTAGTTTCGAAGATTTAAATGCAGCTCAAGCTCCTTTAAATGTGTTCAATATTTGCCCCTTGACCAAATTTGGTATCAAATTCAAAATTGGTTAAAAAATTGTTAAGATAAACATTCTAATGAAGTTTCATTAAGATTAATGGATACACGTAGGTTATAGAGTAATAATACGTGTTTTGTTTCTATGATTTGACCTGGTGACCTAGTGTTTGACCCCACTTGACCAATATTAAACCGCGATTTCGATATTGTCAAGATACACATACTGACCAAGTTTGAATTTGATTGAGGAAAATCTTTGGCATCTAGAAGGGTAAATAATTAAAAGTTGACGACGCACGACAACAGACGATGGATGAAGACTGACCCCTTAAGCACAACTTCAACACTTCGTATGTCAGAGATCTAAAATGACAAGCAATAACAATTTTTTTTTATCCCATCCTCAGACGTGCATTGTCGAAATAAACGACTGTGGGATATATTTTCGTTTATTTTCGGCAGTGCTGAAATATAGCTGTCACGCGCGGCGGACTACTTGTTTAAATTTATACATGAAATGAATGTTTACTTTTCAAATCAATATACCGTAGATATATATAAATAAAAGACGAATTTCCAATTAAATTTATCTCAAAACCGGCTTTCCGTACTTTTATCTTTCATTCAATTGATTGTGCAATTTATGACGTATCTCGTGTGACGTAATATCTGTGACGAAACACAGAAGTTTAATTTTGAATCTGTAGAGTACATGACGTAGCGTGTGACAAAGTGGAAAGTGTAGGCCTATCGAGTTCATAAACACATTTGAATAGTGATAGTGACATAATAAGGGTCTTTATTTAACTATGCTAAAATAATTATTAAAGACCCTAAATGCAAAATCGCCAATAATTGTGTTAAATGGAATATTTATGTATTTTAAAGGATAATTAAAGGTAAAATACTAGTTCGAACGTTTTTTGGTTTTTGTTTGTACTTTTCATCGTCTTTTCAACAAAAAAAGGAAGTACATAAAGTCATTTCGTTGTAACTGTATTTTTATTAGGATTGACTTAAAGTTGCCATTGAGGTAAGCGTGTTTTTATACCAAATAGCGATGAAGAAATCAATGTTGTTTTATGTGCAGAAGTTTTAACTCGCCAAACAAAACTGACGAAAATAAACATGGTAGTTACATAACTTTAGTGAGTAGAACAAGAAGCAGTAGATGTTTGACTTTGTTTTGCCAGTAAGTAAAAAGTATGTAAAAAGAAGAGTTGTTTATAGACTAAAATTAACATTATCGGCGAGGATAAATGCTGAATCATGCCTGACGTAAGTTCATAATGGCAGCCATTCTTTTGTTTATTGCAGTGGTGAAACTAGAATTTTAATTTTAACAAAAGCGTTTGTGTTCTACTTGAGTGTGTAACATTTGGAATGCTGATTAAATTTGAATCGAGGCATATAGCGGTATTTTGTCTTGTTACTCTGCTTTTGCATGGAATTCTTAAGGACTATTTCGAGTGGCGTAAACGGAAAAGATCACACACAATTTAAATATTACTACGCAAGGTTAGATTCAGTTAATTTAATCTGATTTTGATGTTTGATTGCATAAGAAACAAATTAAATATAAAAAATGTAGGATA
>VMBQ01001699.1:138290-168165 GCA_007657795.1 Dreissena rostriformis
CATTGAATCTCATACAGTAGCTAATTATTACGCCGTTGTGAGTATTATGCCACACGGTGACAGCTTTAGTTAGACCACTTAGCAGGTATTTAGATATTAAAAACAAGGTAAATTTTCGTCTCATTTTTTCTTTAAAAACGCCTAATCGGATATCTCGAACTCTCGTTATCTCGACATTTTTTCTTGTTCTTGCCGACTTCGAGATAACGATAGTAGACTGTACCAACATGTAAATACCAAAACAATGTGTTTTTCTTTTCATTACAGTAAATTACCGCACAATCAGTAAAATATAAAATAATTTCATTAATAATTCATCGTTAACATTTACTTGTGAACACTCTAGAGGCCACATTTATTGCCTAATCTGCAGAAAACTTAGTCACAGAATTTATCAATATGATAGGACGGTCACATTAAAAACTGAGTTGAAAAATAGGTCACTTAGTCAAATTATAGAAAACGCTTGTGACCACTCTAAAAGTCATATTTTTGTACAGTTTTTATAAAACTTGCTCATAACATTTGTTGCAATGATACATCGGTTAAGTTCGAAAATATGTCAAATCATTTACAAAAAAACATGGCCGCCACGGGCATGGGGCGTTTTCCTTATATGAGTCGTGTTCTAAGAAAACTGGGCATAATGCATGTGCGTAAAGTGACGTCCCAGATTAGCCTGTGTAGTCCGCAAAGGCTAATCAGGGACGACACTTCCCGCCTTAATTGGATTTTTGCTAAGAAGAGACTTCATTTAAACGAAAAATGTCTGGGACGACACTTTACGCACATGCATTATGCCCAGTTTTCTCAGAACGCGACACATTTGGTTATAGTGAATCCCCGTGAACTCTATTGAACTATCATTTTTGGCCAATCTTCATGAACTTGTTCAGAATATTTTAAACAGTATCTCGAGTTTAAAAATGGTTCTGATCGGTTGGAGCGGGTACGTTTTCCTTAAAAGGCTAAATTGAAACCTTGTTAACATTCTAGAAATTACATCTTTTGTTGTCAAATTTGTATAAAACGTCCTCAGACTATTTGTTCTTATGATATATCGGCCAAGTTCAAAAATGATTTTGGTCCGTTTAGAAACATGGGCGCCAGGGGAGGGACTGGACAATTATATGGCTTTATTGAACCATTGTGAATTATCCAGAAGTCACATTTTGTGTCAAATATTCATGAACTTGCTCAGCGCAATTGTTCTTATAAAAATTGAAACTGGTTCTGGTCCGTTGAAAACAAAAATCCATAGCTTCAAGGGGGCGAGGCAGTTTTCCTTATTATGGTTATAATAAAAATCTTTTAGAAGTCACATGATTTTTCCACATCACCATAAAACTTTATAAACATGTTTCCTGATGAAATCTCAACCGAGTTAAACAAATCTAAAGGGTAAAAATCAGGTCACAAGCCACAATTACTAAACAAACATCACACATGCTGCTTAGAAAAGTTCAAATGCCTTCGAGTACCAGGTGAGCGGTCTGTTGGGCCTCTTGTTAAGTAATAAAAAAGTTAAATGTATGGCTTTCATTTGTACCACTATTATTATAACTTTGTATACATACATAAAACAGTGATTGTGGGGCATTATTACAGCAGTTTTAGCACAGTCCAAATGGTAATACATGTAACCATGTGTAGGTAAATAATCGGACAATGCAAACACTATGATGGAGTCATTAGAATTTTATTTTCTCCTCGAATATAGCAAGGAGCAACATGGATACGACCCCTATTAAAATCCCTACGTTGTTTAATATGAAGTCCCTTGTCGTGTGTTTGGTGGGCCCCATAATTGCTGGGAGCTGAAAATAGAAACGATTAGTATGGTTATATTTCTACATCATTGTATACACCATAAACGATATTTGCGAAGGGCGTGCGAAGGATGGTGAGGGAAATGGTAAATTGGAGTAACTCTGTCGGTCGGTCTGTTTGTCTGTCCTCCCCTACGCATATACTTGTATAAGTTTACGGACCGAACTACCCCAATATTTCTTATGCCGTTGAATTGTAACTTAAATTCGTCAACGACACGCCGCTTGTTTTCTATATGCAAAGAAACAAATCATAAGTGGGTTATAATGCAATAAGTATGGAGCCTGATGCGTTCAAGATATTTCTGAAGAACTCCGCACTCCTGATTTAATTCCTGCGTATCTATACCCCTGACCGTGGGGTTATTCGACAGCATAATATGATCTAACAATATTATTTAGTAACTATAGAATCAAGTGTAGTCGTGCAAGACACAATTTTTATGCGCAGGTATCCACTAATTTATTAGTAATGTGCGCTTGAACTTTGCCTTGGTCATGAATGTTAGGTCTGTGACAACGCTGTGCGGGCGTATATTTAGTCACGTTTGTGACGATTCTCTATTTGTTTTACCCCTCAATACCATATTACCAGTACTATCAAGTCTATATAGAAACAAACTTATAAGTCGATAGATCATTTACTTGTCTGTATGTACGTCTGCTAGTCCGAATAACGGTTGGCGCATTGGTCCCTTAAAGTATTTCGGTATGGATGGTTGAAGCAGGATGACTTAGCGGAAACGTTGAAACTATGTTAAAATACCCATATACTTGAGTGGATGTGCAATAGCGGATTGCACCAAAGAATTTCATGATTAATAACAACGAGAACACCCTTATAATACAGGTTGTACACACCTTAATTTCTCAAATTTGATAATATGCTTGTTTTGTGTGCGTATAAAACAATGTTCATCACTGTTGTAATGAGGACTTCAATGGCTTACCATTTAAAGAAACATATTCTGCAACGATGGACCTAATAAGAACCTTACAAATCTTAATTATATTTTAGCAAAGTTGATCTAAAAGCCTTTTGCTACAAATAATGTAATTTTATAAGTCAACCCACCATATCGACGAGTGCGATGTAGAGAAAGATGCCGGCAGTGACGGCCAAGATCCACTGTTGGGCTGTGGCATTGGAGGAGATGGCGAGGCCGATCCAGAGACCGATCAACGCCGTCAGAGAGGACAAGACATTCAGTAGCAGTGCGTGACAGAACGAGAGGCCCGAGGTTAGAAGGATCGCGAAATCGCCTGAAGAAAATAGCGAGGCAAAATGGTCACTAAGATCGATGTTAATTAAGATTGCGCAATATCATGAAATACAAAGTCTTTGATTTCGAAACAGGCATTGAGAAATCTCATTATCTCATGAAGCTAAATGGTTTCTGATGTTGGATTTGGGAACCAGTACCGCGAAATCGCATGGAAAATAAAAAAGGCAAAATGGTAACTGTTGTGATAAAAAGGAACCAGTATCGCGAAATCTCAAGATAAAGTAGCTACTGAATTGTATAATTAATGTGCTTGGATATGGAAACCAACATGGCAAATATTCGCGCAAATCGGATTGAGACGCCGACTGGTTATTGTTTTAAGATATTGCAACGAATATCGCGAAATCTCATACAAATTTACACGCAAAATGGTAGCTGTTCTTGGATATGGGAACCAATATCACGAAATCTCCGGGAAAATGAGACGCGAAGTGTATCTGTTATTAGACCTAGTAATAGCTATAGTAATTAACCAGTCGCCAAATAAGCGATCGCTCCTCCCACTAGTTTTGTTTACATAAAACGCTTATTCAATTACTCCTACACTCTTTGTTTGTCGGACCATGTTGCCGCAATAACATAATTCTGATTGATTGTCCGTGAGTTTGATTGGCAGCTGAAGACTGGTCAATTGTGGTGTAACAGCAACAATAAAGAGGCCGCAAGGTCGATTGTCCGCAATAAATCTTTCTAACGGTTCTTTCTTTAAACCGAGGTTCAATTTACTTGATGCTTAATACCGTGCATAAAAAAGCACAGGGTCACCGAACGATCGGGGCTTCTCCTATTTTACTATTCCATGTTTTCCACGAAACCCATCCTTGGGATGAGATACTAAAATAGAAAAGAAATTCCTATGTAATTAATAAAAATATACCAGCTATTCGCATGTACGTACCCAGTTCGTGGGGCAATTCATGACAGAAGATCGCAACGGTAGTGGAGAGTCCAAGGGTGAGGCTTTTTGAGAAGGAGGCACCCATGGCCAGCCCGTCCGCGAAGTTGTGAATGGCGTCTCCCACCACCACCATCATCGCTATACTGGGGATACCTGCAATCGTGGAGGGGAAGAGATGATTAAATGATATGAACATTTTCGGCAGTCCCAGTGTAAGGCTACTCTTGAAAGTGACACGCATGGTCAACCCATCGGCGATGTTGTGTATGGCGTCACCCATCTTTATCATCACCACAAGGAAATTGATACTCGCAACAATGAGAGGAGATGATGCTATAATATTAAGATCTGAGGCATTCCCAGGCATGAATGGGGAACCCATGGCGAGCCTGTCCGAGGGTTGAATGGCGTCATCGACCGCCACCAGAACCGCAAAGAAAGGGTAACGTGGTACGGGCCGGGCGGAGGGAAAAGAGAAATGATGATATTATTATTAACATATGAGCACCTCAAAAAGCCCTAGGCGGAGAATGGGCGTGAAGGGACCACACATAACAAGCCCGTACACTAGCTGGTGCATGGCATAACCAATCATCGTCATCATCATCACCAGGGTGTACCCGTGTAGAACCATAGTTATTTGTGAATATTATTTACACAAAGCTTAAGAGAATATAATTATTGTCGCATTTTGAGAAAAAATGGTTATTTACATCTAAAAATGTTATACCGTATATTTCCGATCCATATGTCCAATGAAATCAAACTCGATAAGATACATTTTTAAGATAAGTGAGCTTCATATGTCCCCTTGTCGCTTTCAAATGTTGAATTAAACTATTTTGTAAGGCTAGTATCATTCACTCGCACACATCCGCATCCAAGTAAATACATGGATTTTAAAACTTGAACAAGTTGTCTTCTTACTTTATTTTTTAACAATGTATAATATATTAGAGTGTGAATAATCGGACAATCAAAGGCCGTTTGAATGTCCATGTACAAAAACATAAAATCCAGCACCGGATCTGCATTAATATTGTTAACCTTGCTTTGGAGGTTGAATCAATTGTCGACCGATGAATATCCGTTACGAAATCCATCATTTGTCACTAGAGTCGTCCGTAACATCGCGTATTTGGGGTGTTTATGTACGCAACACTCCTTTTCCCACCACGGCTTTCAGCCACATGGCCATTACTATCTTTGGATTGCGTTTTATAGTAAAATTTCATATTCGGAGGCAGTGTTTATACAAACGTATATTTTATCAACCTTTTCTTCGATGTCTACGAATGCGATGCACTTAATATCTCTGAATGTTTAGTTTTGTATTTTATTTCAAATAAATGCAGAAAACGTTGACTGAACGAATCAATTTTTCCCAAATTTTTCCGCTTTTGTTGTGTTCGCAAATATAATTGCCGTTTTAATTGTAATCGACAACACTAGCACACTTATTATTTAGGCATGTGTACGATACGTTCCTATAACATCGTCATGAATACGTCATAAATAAAGATTTTCTTCAAACTTATTTAAGTAAAGTTTAATGAAGACTAAGTATTTTCTTGCGGTTTAGTAAGTTTGTTTTTCTTTCAATTTCGCACAGGCTAATCAGGGACGACAATTTCCGCTTTTATGACATTTTTCGTTTAAATGAAGTCTCTTCTTAGCAAAAATCCAATTTAGGCGGAAGTGTCGTCCCTGATTAGCCTATGCGGACTGCACAGGCTAATCTGGGATGACACTTTACGCACATGCACTTTGCCCAGTTTTCTCAGAACGCGACACAAATGGTTGTGCGGATTTCATTACAATTAACTGCGGTTTTCTTTTTAGGCTATATGTGTCGTTTTCTGAGAAAACTGGGCAAAATGCATGTGCGTAAAGTGTCATCCCAGATTAGCCTTAGCAGTCCGCACAGGCTCATCCGGAACGACACTTTCCGCCTAAACTGGATTTTCGCTAAGCAGAGACATCATTTAAACGAAAAATTCTATAAAAGCGGAAATTGTCGTCTCTGATTAGCCTGTGCGGACTGCACAGGCTAATCTGGGATGACAATTTACGCACAAGCATTATGCCCAGTTTTCTCAGAACACGCCACATATTTCAAAACAAAAGTAAAAATAATCAAATAAACCATTACATATGGATTATATCAAATTATATCTTATTTATATAATAAGAAAAATGCTTCAAGTTGCATATTTGACAAACTCGTGCAAGGCCCAGAAAAATCGGGCAAAACTATAAATTTTGATTAAAAATACATTGAAGCGATAAAACAGATGCAAAAAGAAAACATGCAAGCTACACACCTGCTTTCCTTTAAAGTCATATAGCAAACAAGAAAGACAGACATACGCACATAAGAAAAGCATAAGTTTCTTCTGCTGAAAATTTAGCATATTTATGTGCTAACACATTTTGTAGAATTGCCGAATAGTGTCATTGAAAGATACAAAGAAATAAATATAGGCGTATGTACATAAGATTTAAGATTTTACACCGCTAAAGACAAAATCAACAAACTACACAAAAAACAACTACAACAACAGCCTAGAAACATATTTTTGGGATGAAAGTAAATTGTATGGAAAATCGAAACAGTCAATATCCTTTCTAACAAACTATTCACTCATATAGTGATTCGATCGAGATGTGAAGCTAAGTTAACAAATTATCAGAAATGTTATATTTTAATTTCAAGAAATGTGCTGGGTTTGCCATTTGCAGGAAAAGAAAACGGAAAAGTCGGGAAAGGGGAATGAACATTTCAATCACTATATATTGTTGCTTCCAACGAAATCGAAAATGGAAGAAGATCCGCCAAACGAGTAAATATTATCAGTGATATGCCAGGGCAAAGCAATTTTGCCATAAGGACCATTGTGTCCACAGGTGTCGGTTCTCAACTATAATTTGTGCTTATGCGCGATGTATGATGGGCAATCTGTAGTATTATATTCATTTTGGAAACATGTGGATGAGACATTTTTACTTAACATTTGCAAACAAATCACATTTTTGTATATGTAATGGATGTTACTATGTTTAAACTCACCCTCTGTGTATCATATAAATCAATGTTTAAATGCTTATGTACCAGATTTGATAAATAAACGAACTTGTTCATCTCAACTTCATATAATTGAAAACGTATTCAGAAGTGAACGTTAAAGCTTCCAGACAATGCAAATATACGCATTTATTGCACATACATGTATACAAACACTATTTCTAGTGTTGGATGTAGATTTAACCCATTTATGCCTAGTGGACTCTCCCATCCTTCTAAATTGGATAAATTTATTTCCTAAATTAGGGATGTCTAGTATATTTATTTTCATATTTAGAATATTCACGATTAAACATGACTTTTTATTTAAAAAATGAAAAAAGTATAATTGTTTGAATTCTTCCGCGTACTGTATCTTAGTGTATGCACATTCGAGAAGTGACAGTTTTGTTTAAGAAAAGCACTTACACTAAAACGGGTTTATTAGATCTACAGTCCATTAACTACTGCTATGGAGTATCTGTAACCAGGCTACACACATATATCTGCATAGCTAGATCTACTTTCTAAATGATATGAATGAGTTATAATATGACTTACCATACATATCTGTGTCGTAAAAAATCAACAAAGATAAACATTGAAATAAATGACAAAATGTACTAATAGGAATTTATTTGTGTTTTTTTTTTACACTTGTAAATCAAAAGCCGGATATTTAGTGGGGATTACAATAATTATTTTTTCTTTAATATCAACTTAAATCTAATTCATTAAGATTTGCAAATTGGCGTTTACAACAAAGTTGTGAAGTTGTAGACACAATTCCTGTTTTGCTATTGTTGAAAAAGAATAACATTTTAGTCAGACAGACGGACAGACAGTTAAGTTCGACTTGTACCATGAACATCGTCAACAACACATAATGAACACAGTACCGTTTGTCAATTGTGATAGGAACAAAGTGTTATACATATTTACAAATCATTTACTTAGCGAATAAAGTGGCTTGAGCACAAATTAAATAATAATTAAAAAAAATTCACNATGTCTAGTATATTTATTTTCATATTTAGAATATTCACGATTAAACATGACTTTTTATTTAAAAAATGAAAAAAGTATAATTGTTTGAATTCTTCCGCGTACTGTATCTTAGTGTATGCACATTCGAGAAGTGACAGTTTTGTTTAAGAAAAGCACTTACACTAAAACGGGTTTATTAGATCTACAGTCCATTAACTACTGCTATGGAGTATCTGTAACCAGGCTACACACATATATCTGCATAGCTAGATCTACTTTCTAAATGATATGAATGAGTTATAATATGACTTACCATACATATCTGTGTCGTAAAAAATCAACAAAGATAAACATTGAAATAAATGACAAAATGTACTAATAGGAATTTATTTGTGTTTTTTTTTTACACTTGTAAATCAAAAGCCGGATATTTAGTGGGGATTACAATAATTATTTTTTCTTTAATATCAACTTAAATCTAATTCATTAAGATTTGCAAATTGGCGTTTACAACAAAGTTGTGAAGTTGTAGACACAATTCCTGTTTTGCTATTGTTGAAAAAGAATAACATTTTAGTCAGACAGACGGACAGACAGTTAAGTTCGACTTGTACCATGAACATCGTCAACAACACATAATGAACACAGTACCGTTTGTCAATTGTGATAGGAACAAAGTGTTATACATATTTACAAATCATTTACTTAGCGAATAAAGTGGCTTGAGCACAAATTAAATAATAAAAAAAAAAAATTCACATACCTTTCTTTGACTTGGCGGACTCCGTGTCGTCGTCAATCTTTTCCCCATTGGACGTCGGCGTGGCATTAGCCCTGTCATTCGTGATCTAAGAATGAGGAAATTGAAAAGGGCCTTAACAACGAAAACACACACATCAAAAATGACCAAAACTCGGATCACCGCATTGGACCGGTCTATTCAAAGAATAACCGGGTGTGATTTGGCTTTAGCGAGTTCCAAGCCTTACATTTGGCCGAAAGTTATTCATAAGACATTACAGTGGCCATAAAAACATAGAAGACAAACAAATTTGTTGAATTGATATCCCCGCCAATTTCAAAATTTTTTGACAGACGGACGGACGGACGGACGGAATGACGGACGGACGGACGGCCAACGCCAATTCTAAAAGTAAGTTGGCCAGGCTTATGCTACTTACATGCATTGTGTCATTCGGTGCTATGCCGTTCTCGTGGTGGTTTTCTGTACTAAAGGCATTGTTGCTGTGTCCATGCGAATGCACCCGATGTAAGGGGGATAACTCAATAAAACAATTTACATACAGTGAAACTTCATGCGCAACAGCACGAGAGAAACCTTATTATATCACGCGGTCCTTAATTTATGACAAGGAGCCAATGGCAAAACAGTGGGACTCAAAGCAAATTTTACTAGACAAGACACATACGTACACTACAAACGCACACAAAAAAACACACACAATATATATTCAGAGGAGAATGGAATAAATATTTAAGAAAACATCTCAGGTTTGGTATCTCTTAAACGGGGATCAACCAGGTAAAACTATTTACAAGGAGGCAGCTCAGATAAAATATTATACATTCGTGAAAAACATACCCGAATGGCATATTCATTAAAATAAAACTACTCGGAAGAAATACATATTCGAGAGGGACAATGCTATTAAGTGAAATTTAGATTCAAGGGAGGCTATCCCGATACAGTATTTCACCAAGAGAGACAACCCTTGTTTATTGATCGATTAAATGTAGAATGCGAACATTTATGTCGGACTTAATTGTAAGATAATCTGACAATTGTTTTTTTTGTGATTGGATTTAATATGACTGGTATATAATAAGCGCTTGAATCGAGACTTCACTATGTATTGTAACAACAAAAATTATGTTTTCGTCTACGGTACACAACAATAAGTATTGTGTTGGAATGGAAAATAAGTGAACATTTTACCGGAGAGTTTGGCCCCAGCATTGACCACAACTTCTCAAAAAGGTAGAAAACATAGACGCCTGGAACAAACATCAAATGTACGTGAAATCAAGCACGTGCAAACGAGGTGGATTGATTAAATGTTTATTTCAATATAGGCTGTGAATGGTTTGAGAATACTAGTGAATGATATAAACTGAACATTTTACTACCCAGTAGCTCGAACGAAAGTATAAGGTTTAATTATTACACTCTGGCTTGTTGCCAGGTTTTCTGGACCAATTATTTTGTTGAGCCTTTTGTTGTCCCAGATAAGCCTGTACAGTCCGCACAGGCTAATCAGGGACGACACTCTCCGCTTTTGTTATTTGTTTCGTTCAAAGTAAGTCTTTTCTTAGACAAAAACTAGTTTAGGCGGAAAATGTCATCCCAGATCAGCCTGTGCGGACTGCACAGGCTAATCTTTGACGACACTTCACGAACATGCATTAAGCCCCCTTTTCACAGATTGAGGCTCATTTTGTTCAAACGATATTACAATGAAATGAACATGTATCCTCCGTTATTGCTGGAAACGAGATTTTGACTCATTTGTGCACGCATGACCAAACCCATCAACATTACATGTACTACCCCTCATCGAATTGCAATGACATTGTTTACAAACTGGCGCAATTTGGTGTTGATGAAAAGAGCATAAAAGTGTCGCAACTTTGTCAATTTTAGTAATTGTGTGCTAAAATTCAGATTTTGAGTTGTTAGAAGGAAAACTTTAACTTTGTGCAAAACAGACAAAGTATTTTAACCATTGGGTTAAAATCCCGATTCCAGTCACATATGATTTCAACACGTTGACGCAGTGTAGAATCATCGGAAAGGGAGACAAGTTATATTTGAATGAGTGATTTCTCGAACAAAAATATTTTATTTGTCTCCCTTTATCATGAAGTTACTTATTGCGATAAAACCGTAAGCAATAAGCAATTTCTTTTTGCTTCCATCACTGCATTAAATGAAGACGCAGGCTGATTATGAAGATGAAGACAATAATGACTATGCAGATAATGATTTTGATTCAGACGAGTATTATGGTATTGACGATTACAACTGGTGACGACCACGTATATGTGGCGTGTTGTGAGATAACTGGGCATAAATCTTGTGCGTAAATTGTCATCCCAGATTAGCCTGTGCAGTCCGCACAGGCTAATCAGGGACGGCAATTTTCGCTTTTATGGAATTTTTCGTTTAAATGATGTCTCTGCTTAGCAAAAAGCCAGTTAAGGCGGAAAGTGTAGTCCCGGATTAGCCTGTGCGGACTGCACAGGCTAATCTGGGATGACACTTTACGCACAAGCATTTTGCCCAGTTTTCTCAGAACACGCCACATATATTAATTGTATGACAACGATTACGAAAATGATAACTTATATTATCCTTGACCATGATAAAGCTGGTAGTGATGAAAACACAATAGATGACCCAGACTTACCAACACAGGAGACCAGGGAATACCAGACATACCGCTCCACTGTGATTCCAGACTCAGCGCCGTGGTCTTCGTGCTCACCGTGAACCCCGAGCGCCTGTGGGGTCAAGGTCAAAGGTAAACAACATGCATTTGATAACACGTCAGCGGTCAGATGTAGCCAACAACGACGAAATGATTTGATTACTGGTCAGAGGTCAGCTAGAGCTTCTACTCGCTTGTTGTTAAGTGATGCAATCCAATTGCATGAATGCATAGTTGTCATGTGCACCGATGGCGCCTTATGGGTCAATGGCAAAGGTCAGCAACAAAGACATGCGTTCATGTGATATTTTTAAAATCAGATGTGAATATATCATATCAGTATATTTCCCGTATATTTCGTCGGGTTTATCAATAACAAAGTAGGAAATACAATTGACAATTCGTCATGTACACATATCGTCTACTTGCATCAGAGTTAAGGATCAAGTCAATATAAACGTGAATTATTAGCAAGATAAATTCCAAATCAGAAATAATATTAAAACATGCGTCGGTTGTATATTAGTTAGCATTTGCACTTCATTTTTCTGTAATAATGTCTGGTGTCGCCACCAGCGCTTTGATTTGTTTACTTAAATGTTTAAAGGGCCTTTTCACAGATTTTGGCATGTATTGAAGTTTGTCATTAAATGCTTTAATTTTGATAAATGTAAACAGTGGAACTAAATAGCTCCAGTAAAAAACAAGAATAAAATTAAACAAAGAAAAAAGAAATCCTCAATTGGGCTCCAACCACTGACTCTGAGAGTAAAATTCTAGCACTAAAACCATTCGGCCATCTGTGCTCATAGAGTGAGTGGTGTATTTAATAAGCAATCCTCGTTATGTCACAAAATATAACGATAACATCAGAACTCTTCAAATTATTCAATCGTTTCACGTTTGTAACGCTTTATAATTTTCAGGTTTTTAAATCTTGAAAAGATGCATATAATGCATATTTTTGAGCATGGTTAATGTTCAGTATTACCTTTTCCTCGTACATATCATAAATACCTAAAAAATGCAAATCTGAAACAATTGTGGTCAATTTTGTCAATTTACCAAAACGTGAAAAGGTCCGTTCGATATAATTATCCTGGTGCACCTACCACGGGAATTAAATGCAGGAGCGCGTCCGAGTACAGCGTTCCTATCGCTAAACCTATAAACAGTGCCATGAGGATGGAGAACCCTTCTTTTGACGCCAGCTTTACGAACAGCGCTCCAAGAGCCGAGCATGCGCAGACGATCAGCGTCGCTATAGTTCCGTACCCATACGCTGAAAGAAATGGAGTTGAAGTCGTTAGTCCTCGGTCATTTCCGGTCATTTTCGTGTTATTGGAGAATGGCGAAATCTTAATCTTGATTCACACAAAAATAATCGAATTGACTTTTTGAAGCGTTCACATGTTAATTACTAATTGTAACAAAATTTCATATTTTGAAAAGAAGGAATCGTTAACATGAACACCTGCGGCGATTAATTTTGGATCCCTTTTAGTTACCAGTTGGCAAGCGAGAAGGCAATAACATATCAGCAGAGGATAATAAATTATCGCTACGCACAAAATCAAAAACTTAACAATTCAATAAAAAGGGATAAGAAAAGCTAAACGTTTAACGCTTAATTTATAAATTTCCTGGATAATCGTAACATATTTCCGAAAATCGACACAAGGGGATCGCCTTACGTTCGGCGTCCGACGGTTTGACGGAATTGTCGCTCGCTGCGACCGATGCGCAGCTTCCGGCAACCTTCTGCTGCAGGAGCGCGGGGCAGAGAAGAGACACCTGCGCGGATGTGAGGCTGGTTCCCTCCATGTCGAACGTGGCGTACAGCTGGTCCTGGGTGTAGCAAACGGATTCCTGCAATGAGGCAAAGTATTTAGAAATCCGTGGAATGAGGCAAATTAGCTAGAAACTCCGTTGAATGAGGCATATTAGCTAGAAACTCCGTGGAATGAGACAAATTAGCTAGAAACTCTGTAGAATGAGACAAATTTGCTAGAAACTCCGTGGAATGAGACAAATTAGCTAGAAACTCCCTGTGATGAGGCAAATTAGCTAGAAACACTGTGAAATAAGGCAAAATAGCTAGAAATGCCATAGAATGAGGCAAATAAGCTAGAAAACTCCGTGGAATAAGGCAAAATAGCTGAAAACTCCGTCGAATGAGGAAAATTAATTAGAAACTCCGTGGAATGAGTTAAATTAATAAGAAATTAAGTGGAATAAGGTAGATTAGCTAGATACGCCGTGGAATAAGGCAAATTAGCTAGAAACTCCGTCGAATGAGGCAAATTAGCTAGAAACTCCGTGGAATGATTATTTAGAAACTCCGTGGAATGAGGCAAATTATTTAGAAACTCCGTGGAATGAGACAAATTAGAAACTTCGCGTAATTAAGCCGAAAATAGACTTAATGTATACATATATAGTCTTTAAAGTTTCACTATGATTGCTAAATTTCTAAAAGTTTTGTCCGTCCATTTTTTTTTTTTATTCAATATAAAACATACAATGAAAATATGTGCATGAGCAAGAACAAAAGTGATATCATTCAGCAGTAATAATGTCAAACATATTATACATGATATGCTAATATATATAGCGTTTTTTTCTTTGGTTGCCTGTGGTATATGTTGTTATTTTTAAATGTTATAATCAATACTATAAATGAGTTGCGTAAAGTGTGGTAGAAGACAACTGTACTGGATTATGAAAGTTTATGTGTTTCTATTTTTGTTCAAAAATATGAAGTGTATCGTTGTTGAGGCTATTTCTGTTTCAATTTGGATCTTTAGTTTTAGATTATGTATAAAACAGTTCAAAGTAGGTGTTTGTTTTTTTGTATATCATGCTGAATATGTAATATTTCATTAATATAATAATGAAGTTCACAAAGTTGTTAATTTTTGGTATTTTAAAAGTATTTACACCGAAACTGATATTCAATTAATTTTAGTAGCTAGATTTCATTACGGTAACGGTATTGTAAAATATGCATGCATCAATTATTATAAGTTTTATCATTGGCTAGCTACACCACTTCCTATGTATTATGAATGCTCACAAATGTACATCGAAAAAAAGCGGAGGTAATCAGCATATCATATCTAACAAGAAGGCATATCCGTAATGAACCGTCCAATAGACGAATAAGAAAACAAGTGCATTTTGACAATTTTATAAATGTTGCCGAATAGAGAAGATTTTATGAAGTTAGACATTATACATTCCGAGCGTTTTATTTGTTTTCAACGAATTTTACCCATTCGTGGTTATGCAAGAAGTCGCCACCATTAGCCTCTCGTTTTCGCCTGTTTACTCGCACGTATTCTGACGTCATCAAACGCTCGTCTGCTTCTCGTCGTTTGCGCGCGTGACTATGACCGTCATGACCTCCCTCCGAGCTCGCGGTCTCGCTCGCTCCCTTCTCGCCGATTCCAAGGGAGGTAAAAACTTTTTGGAAATCTGAAAATACGAGGACGCGAAATTTATAAGATACATTTCGCTTTAAACCAGTCTGTGCCTGTGCGCGTTTGTTTTTAAAACTTACACGTGACACAAACGAGATGCAGCAGTAAATTCCCATAGCGGTCAAATAAATGCGCATGTAATGTTTTTATTTATGCGTCGGAAAAAGTTTGCGCATGTGATTATTAAGCTTTATATAACATTGTGATAACAAAAGAAACACGCTTTTAAAATTATAGTTTGTACACGGGAACGATGCGAACGCAACATCAAAATCGAAAAAAAACGAAGCAATTCAAACTAGTCACCTGTTTTCGCGATCGTATCGTTCCCTCCCAGGTGTTCTAGAAGAGCCTCAATGAAGAAGGACGGGCGGGGAACCACGCGACATTCCCGGGAAACAGTGGCGCCTTGAAAAACAAGATGTGGTTAGAACGGAGTTGCATTAGTATAGTAAGTGTTCTCTACGGTTTCATCCATTTGTTTATCACCGTTTGAAATGCGAAATTGTATTTGTTTTGTATGAATAAAATATGTATTTGTGATATTATTGTTTATTGCATGGTTGGGTAAAAACACAGCAAGTCTTTTGTACAAGCGACATTTTTTATCTTCAGAAAAAGAACTAAATGTGTGAAATTAAATGATAATACATGGTTTTAGTTTAAACCTATTTATTTAACCTTGATTGCATCGAAAGCCGTAGGCTTATATAAACGCTCTCGAGTCCGTTTCCTGGGACTAGAACCAGTACTTGGTGTCTTTGGGGGATATCAAAGGAACGCTCCCAGTGGGGTTCGAACCCATGACCTCCCGATCGCTAGGCGGAAACCATATCCATTACACCACGGCGACCCCATACATGGTTTTGAAGCACTGTCACCGACAATATCTAATAATGATACTGTACGCGTGATTAAGTTGGTGATTTTATATTAGTTTTCTGGACGTGACGAAAATGTAGAAAATATGTCGAAAGCTCATACAAAAATCCTTTATTACCGTCGATTATGTTTAGCAGGATAAGGGTCGCAATGGGCCCCAGATTCGTGGTAGAGTTGGTCCCTGCATCGACCGGAAGTTCCAGTTTGTCAAACACGACATCGGCCCCTAGACACTACGGAGGAAAATCATACAAACTATCACTTTGGATCAGCAGACGATTTATTGCATAAAGCGTGTGTGCGGAGGGGGGGGGGATTTCCCCCTATCAGGTTTGTTCAGGGGATATAAGTCAAGAACGCGTTGATCACTATGAATACAAAATGTGATATTCAGTGTAATCTGTTGAGAAATGTGACGGTAGTCACTTCAAAACATTGATCGTGCTATGAGAAAAGGGGGTTTAATGCATGTGCGTAAAGTGTCGTCCCATATTAGACTATGCAGTCCGCACAGGCTTATCAGGGACGACACTTTCCGACTAAACTGGGTTTTTGCTAAGAAGGGATATTCTTTAAACAAAATATATCATAAAAGCGGAAAGTGTGGTCCCTGATAAGCCTGTGCGGACTGCACAGTCTAATCTGTGATCACACTTAACGCACATGCATTAAACCCCTTTTTCACATAGCGAGGTTCAATTATATCATTTAAAGCGAATTGACCGACACATCGACAATAACTTCAATATACCCATTATTGAGATTCGTTATTTTGTAAAGCAAAAATGATAAAAAGTATATCTTTGCTTAGTATACTGATTTATGAGGCCGCTCAACCATAAATACGTTCAAAGTCACGATATTTATAGAAAGTATAGGCATTTAGCCTTCATATTTCTAAGTTACATGTACTGACTATTCCTATGAAATGGTGACTTTATGAACGTGTTAACATAAAAAAATGCCGTTTTTTATATAAAAGAAATTAAATGTTTGATAAACAAAATCTCCACAGGTTTCGAACCCAGATCTTCTGGAGCAAAAACCGACTCGCTTACAGTGGATCATGCAGGCTTTAACAAGCAACCGCGTATATTAAAGGAACCTGTTGACGTTTTGGTAAATTGACAAAAATAATAACAAAAATCAGATTTGCAAAATGTTGTTGTTATTATGATATTTGCGAGGAAACAGTAATATTGAGCATTAACCATGCTCTAAAATATATTATATGCATCTATTGACGTTTTAAAAAACTAAAAAATATAACGCGAAACGATTGAATAATTTGGAGAGTTCTGTTGTTATCGTTATAGTTTGTGAATTTACGGGGATATCTTATATAAAGTATAAAATACACCTCAAACTATATCAGCGCGGATGGTCGAGTGTTTTAAGCGCTAGACTTTTACTCCAAGGGTCAGTGGTCCGAGCCCCGGTGTGGATTACTTTTGTTTTCTTTAATTTTATTATTGTTTTATAATGGAGCTACTTAGTTCCGATATTTACATTTATCAATTTAAAGCATTTAAGGTCAAACTTCAAAACATGCCAAAATCTTTGAACACGTCCCTTTAATGCTATTTTAGTAATACGTGATGATTATGTATGATCGAACAGATATCTTAACATTTTTCTTTGTCAGGCCTATTATTTCGTGAGTTAGTATATATTGCATACATTCTTTTCCGAATATATGACTTTTGTATTGTCATTTTTTCCAAACTGTGAACAAGTCCCTTTAATAGTCGCGATACATATGACAAGAAACATAGTGTCTTTTTTAGTTGTTTGCGCTAGCGGAACACTAATGTAGAGGGAGTTTTGCAATTCAGTATGCTGCTTAACTACGCCAGGAACGATAACCACCGCATCTGCCTGTTTATACAGGTACACTGCAGACATATCTTGCTGATTGTCTTCTCTTTAAACCCGATGTTTACATTTAAATCACTTAGCGGTTTATCGAGTGTGTATGTAATAAATAGTGTTGAGTATAATTGAATATGGGCGTTACCTGAAATAAACACTCGAATATAGTATATAATTGAGTCTGAGAAAACGGAGTTACATGCATGTGCGTAAAGTGTCGTCCCAAACTTTAAGAACATGCATTAAACACCTTTTTCTCAGAGCGCAGTGCGTCTCAATTATATGTTTTCTACTACAAAAAATGCACGGTATGCAGCGTGGTCATTTTTTAAATCCATAACTTAAAAAGAAACGCTTTAAAAAAACAGATCAAGCTTCCTTTTACGAAATATTTTCCAAAAACGACCAAGAACAAGATTGCTTTCTAAAAGCTACTTTTTGAAAAAAAAAACAACAACGTTATAGACAAATTATAAAATGTCAACTTTCAATTTATGCGAACGAGAATTTATATATAAACTGAATTAAGTTAGCCTTTGTCAATACCAAATCTTTATAAAGCTCGACAGCGTGTTCGTCTGTATGTTCGCCTGCACGTTCGTCTGCATGTTCGTCTGCATGTTCATCTCCGTGCACATCTGCGACTGCAATGAAAAAGTAATTTCATAAAGTCGTTCCGTTGCTTAACACAATAGCTAAATCCCGTCAGCAGATAGTTCCTGTTATTTAAAGCTACTGTTCGCAACCCAATAGATATCAAGAATCTGAAGCCACGCTAACGTCAGCAAAAAACAAGTTCTATGAAGTCTAATGACGTCAAAGAGACGATCGACCCTTCAGTAAAAAAAATCGTAAAATAAAGAGCGATAACAGACAGAGAAACGGACGGACGGACCGATGGACGGACGGACGGACAGACGGACGGGTGGGCGTCTTTAGTGAATCCAGTATACCCTCTCTACTAGGTGCGGGAGTATATAAAGGCTCGGAGTAGTTAATTGAGAATATTATCCTGACAGTATTTTGTTACATTTATCAACATGCAAACTGCGTTTAGTTTGGTATATCCGGTTACTTTAAGTTTTCGTTATCGATTGAAAACCAAAATGCTTTCGAAACTACGCTCATGTAATGGTTGTTAAACCCTGCAATCAAATAAGATTGAATATCACCGCAAAACAACATTCTTTATCAATAGCTGTTATTCTGCGTCTTCATAAGGAGTTTTATATGTGTGCATTTATGCATTAAAATTCGACAATCCGATTTAACATTACCCCGTGCATGTAATGGTTAAAAGATATTGTGGGAGCTGTGGTCTAATGGTAGGACGCTGGCTCAGGGATCGAGAGGTCCCGGGTTCAAATCCCGCCCTGACCACTGAAATTTCCTTGAGCAAGAAATTTATCCCACATCTGCTCCTCTCCGCCCAGGTGTATAAATGGGTACCTATGAGGGAAATAAGCCAATGTGCCTTGGCTGCATACTGCGCCAAGACGTTAAGACGTCAACGGACTACTTATGACATACAGGGAAAAATGTAAAGCGCATTTGAACGCACATCTCGAGTATGAAAATGGCGCTATATAAATGTGGTATAAAACAATAATAAAAAATATACCAAATTCGGGAATGTGATGCGGTTTTTATTTTGAAGTTAATGTCATCGGGATAAAAATAGAACGCGTGGTGACACGCTGATATATACATTTGATTATGTTTTTGTAACGATTGTTGCACAAGGACACGTATATGTATGATATGCATATAAACACTTAGTTAAATCAGTAAAATTTAATGTAAATCATTAACTAGAGTATGAATTAATTTATTACTTTCCATTTCGAATATGGACTCTGAACAGCGTTCAGACGTAAAAACTGACAATTTTATAATCAAAACTCTTAATCGGTGTGTATTGGCCCATAGTGAACAACACATCTTTTTTTAATTATAATGTTTAATTTCCGCAGGTTTAATAAACGTAGACATAGAGAATAATAGGTTAGTGTTGATTATAGATCATGTTTATCATGCGAGGCTTAGAAAACAACAAGCACGAGCCTTGGCGAGTGCTTTTTCGTTTTCGTGCCGAGCATGATAAACCTGATCTATAATCAACACTAATCTATTATTCTATTAATCTAATTTTTAATCAGTAAACCTTTTTATTTAAAGGAAAATTAGTTTTCATGAGTGTTTGTTGTATTTTGATAATAACTGTAGTGTAACCAAGGTCAGTATATTACTCCGCGTTCCAACAATAACCGCTGATCAAATAATCATTTTTTTAAATCAAAATTTCGTTCTGTGACAAAGAGTCGTGCGTTATTAATTACAATTTTATTCATATTGAATTGCAAATCTAAAAGTTTTATAACATTAATATAACATTTAGTTGTTATAGACAAGGAACTACATTTGTTTACAACGTAACCTAACACCACACACAATTCACTTTCGATATCAAACTATCAACTCGATCACGAGGTGCAACATATTTGCTTCTTTGGAACTGGCTTAGTGTTAATTCCATTGTTTCAGTTGCTTGTTGCTCATTTTCATTATTTAATTCATTCAAAATTAACGAGAAATTGGTTTTGTTAAATTCGTCAGACATTTTTAGGTGTAACAATTTCGCAGACTATTGTTTTCTACGGTCAAAGGGGAGCAACTCGAACTGACTCCTTCAAAGGGAAGCAACAATAGAACCTATTTTCAACAAAGTGTTAAATTGACCTAATACTAGAGGTTTAATGACAATAAATGACAACAAACACGTTTTTCTACTACTTTTATTTGTTTTAAGGTCATTAAAATTGACAAACAGTTGAGATTGTTATTATTATTGATGCACTTGGTAAATACAGGTGACAAGGTGCGTTGGAAACATTAGTCCCGATTCGGCAGTTGATGACGTCATTTCATGCCGTGATTTATAGCAGAAATGTAAGCAACGGGGCTTTAATCAACCGATTTCGCTGTAAAAGTGGGATAAATTGAATTCTGAAACACAAAAGGCGTGTAACCGAACAGTTGAACATATTCACGCACCGGAACGATACAAATCAACGATATTGTGAACATTATTTAGGGTATTACTTGACCTTGACAAGATTATTATTTTTCAATTACCATGCGAACTACATTTGAGTATCGGACCAACTTTTCAGAGATGGTGGGGGGGGGGTCTTTACTTAAGATATTGGACATGTAGAAAGGTTATTCAAAATGATGAAATGTATTTCAATACCGTGCCAGGCGAGTGATTCCAAATATTCTTGCAGGTGCGTCACGTCAATCAAATCAGACGCCGCCTCCTTAATGGCAGCCGTCATGCTGTCTTTGTATGTGGTAGCCTGTGCGGACGTGACGGTGACGGCACTGTGACACGTGCCATTCAACTGCGGCGCGACGGCCAATACAATCGCCGCAAAATTCCCGAAGGAGGCTTCGTCGATCAGGCTCGGGTAGTCCACCGTCAGGCACTACAATGGTACAACATGACAAATTCAATAAACAAAACAAAAATTAATGTAGAACATATGTAACATGTTATGGCCAAGCTTTAGAGGGCATCCCTCTAAAATGGATGTGTTACTTTTTGCACACGTCTGTCCGAGCGTCGAATTATTTTCCACAATTATAGCAGACGGACGTACGGACGTACAGACAGACGTTCAGACAGACGTACAGACAGACGGACAGACAGACGTACAGACAGACGTACAGACAGACGTACAGACAGACGTACAGACAGACGTACAGACAGACGTACAGACGTACAGACAGACGAACAGACGTACAGACAGACGTACAGACAGACGTACAGACGTACAGACAGACGTACAGACGTACAGACAGACGTACAGACAGACGTACAGACAGACGTACATACGTACATACAGACGTACAGACATACAGACATACAGACATACATACAGACATACAGACATACAGACAGACAGAAATACAGACAGACAGACAGACAGACAGACAGACAGACAGACAGACAGACAGACAGACAGACAGACAGACAGACAGACAGACAGACAGACAGACAGACAGACAGACAGACAGACAGACAGACAGACAGACAGACAGACAGACAGACAGACAGACAGACAGACAGACAGACAGACAGACAGACAGACAGACAGACAGACAGACAGACAGACAGACAGACAGACAGACAGACAGACAGACAGACAGACAGACAGACAGACAGACAGACAGACAGACAGACAGACAGACAGACAGACAGACAGACAGACAGACAGACAGACAGACAGACAGACAGACAGACAGACAGACAGACAGACAGACAGACAGACAGACAGACAGACAGACAGACAGACAGACAGACAGACAGACAGACAGACAGACAGACAGACAGACAGACAGACAGACAGACAGACAGACAGACAGACAGACAGACAGACAGACAGACAGACAGACAGACAGACAGACAGACAGACAGACAGACAGACAGACAGACAGACAGACAGACAGACAGACAGACAGACAGACAGACAGACAGACAGACAGACAGACAGACAGACAGACAGACAGACAGACAGACAGACAGACAGACAGACAGACAGACAGACAGACAGACAGACAGACAGACAGACAGACAGACAGACAGACAGACAGACAGACAGACAGACAGACAGACAGACAGACAGACAGACAGACAGACAGACAGACAGACAGACAGACAGACAGACAGACAGACAGACAGACAGAAATACGGACGGACGGACGGACGGACGGACGGACGGACGGACAGACAGACAGACAATAACTCTTATTCTGGTTGCTACTTATACAACGAAACATTTAAAAAATTCCGTTCCGTTTCCATTGTTACTTTCAAGTAGCGCTTTAATTTCGCAAAAGGATCTTGTAAATTGTTGAAGGAATCCGCGATTTAAACCGTACAGAATCATATCTGGTAATAACTGGTAAAATAACAAAAATATTCATGTTTATATGCCATATACAATTCACAGATTTGTTTTTAAAGCCCATATCTTACTAAGTTCCAGTCACCATACATTTAGTATACAATCATTATACATGTTTTGTAATTTGAATGACAATAGTCCGTATCGTCGACTGGCTTGATATGTGAAAATGTGAAACCACGACGAGTAACTATTGGTCGGTCAGTGTCACGTGGGTTGAAGTTCAAATGGAAATATGTATTATCTGTAGTAAGTTATTAACATAACGTTATTGTACGATAGTTTCAACCTTGCCATCGCGAATATATCGTTGAAATCCGTTGATAATCGTAGCCGATTCTAAATTTAGATAATAAATACCATTCATGATTGATACGCATGTTTGATTTGACCTGCATATAGCCACGTATAGAACGGTCTTAATTTGTCCACTCGATAGGCAAATGACAATAATGCAAAACCACTAACTTGCTTTAAAATGGTTTTAAATGTTGTTCCTAGTCGAGAAATGTGTCTTTATGGAGTGAACTCTATTTGGGCATTAGTATGTGCAAATAGCATCCTATAATACAAGTTTGTTTACCGACATTGCTTTCCATAATAATACCATTGCAAAAATGAGAAAAAATAAACATTGTAGACATATTAATTTGATTAAACATTAATTAGCTGAAATTCGCAACTTCTAAGCAAGAGTCAAACGCATAGTTTCGTAAGTTTGTCATATTAGTATACAAAATGATAGATGCTATACATGAGTATAGTTTATTTTATTATTACAATATGACATATACGAGATGACGATGATAAGGAGGAGATGGATGGTGAAGATGATGATGCTGATGTTGATGATGATGAGGATGGTGTTGAGGGTGATATTGATAATTTTGATTTTAAGAAGGATGGTTTTGGTAAAAATGACGAGGATGATTAGGATGACGTTATTGATGATATTGACGATAATGAAGATGATATTGATGATAACGAAGATATTATTTATGATAGTGATGCTGCTGCTGCTGCTGATGATGATGATGACGACGATAGTATTGATGATGATTAAGTTGGTATCATTGCCATTTTTTATGATAAAGATGGTTTTGATGATATTTATGATTATGACGATGGGTGTTGATGATATTGATGATGATAAAGATGGTATTGATGGTAATAATGATGATGTGGATGGTAATAATGAAAATAATTAGTTAGAGGTGATAATTGTTGTTGTTGAGATATAATGATAACGACGACGACGATAACGACGTTATTATGGAAGATCATAATGACGACGACGACGGAAATGATGATATAAGTTCATGCCATGACAATGATACTCACGTAAGACGGTTGACACAAACTCTGAGCTTGTTCAGAGTGTGTAAACCGAAACCTGGACACAAATACTGCGACTATAAGTTCAAGATGACCAGTGGTTATTACGGTTTCCGCCGTTACGTTCAAGTAAAGCTTTAATTTCCAAAACAGATCTTGGACAGTGTTAATGTCAGTACTTCGACATGTTCCGCCATTTAAACTTAACACTGTTGTCATTCCCATACGATTCAAAGATTTGTTTTTAAATCCCATATCTTATTAAGTTCTAGTAACCATGTATATAGTATACGCTCATAATACGAGGTTTTTAATTGGAAGAAGAACAGTCAGTATCGTCGTCTGCACTTGAGATATGAAAATGTGAAACTACGACGAGTAACGATTGGTCTGTTAGTGCCACACCAGTGAAAGCCAGACAACGATTGGTCTGTTAGTGTCACACGAGTGGAAGCCAGACAACGATTGGTCTGTTAGTATCACACCAGTGGAAGCCAGACAACGATTGGTCTGTTAGTGTCACACCAGTGGAAGCCAGACAACGATTGGTCTGTTAGTGTCACACCATTGGAAGCCAGACAACGATTGGTCTGTTAGTGTCACACGAGTGGAAGCATTCATTTATTTATCTTCGTAAATATAATAACATCGTACAAGGCCAATCTCATTAAATTCAAATCCTAACATTTTTATTCTATTATTAAATGATTAAAGAAACTGACGACATCGCATACGAGGTCACGTAAAATTGACCTTCTAGTTAAATCATTGTTGTATGTTTTCCGACCATGCACTAATATCTCGCCATGTAAACCTGATCTTTTGAAACGTATGTTTTATGATTATGATACCTATCAATTTGCATACGTTTGTTGAAAGTATTTGCCGCTGTTCAGCCATACATTGTTTTAATTGCAAGCAAAGCTCGTGCGTTATTTCATTCGTTCATGAAGTTTGTAAAAGATTACGCAATTACTACCCATAATGCACAGTATTGTTTGCCCGAATGTATAATAAGTATGGGTAAAATACCTATTCAGTATACTTTTTATCTTATATATTCTTATAACTAATCACTTAATTTATTTCAGCTGGTATTCGCACTAAAATACTCCCACGAATTTCATCTTCGTTGGTGCGGTCAATCGAAAGGATCCCTTCTTTAAACAACTACATGATAGAGCGTGATCTTCCGTGTACTTTTGACGGGTCGTAGAGAACTATAGGTATTCAGTGAATCGGAAAATTAAACATTGACATTGTATTCGTTTAAACACCCCATTTTATGATCGGATAATTAATGTCGCTTCACTACCCCAAACATTTAAATACTATGCTTCGTTATTCATACTAAACACAATATAACATAAAACCGCTTTTTGTATTTATTGTTTGCATGTGTTCTTTATCCAAAGATCAATACATTATAGTATTTTACTGGTGAAGTAGTATGCTTGATTTGTTAGAAGAAGACAACACATCAACATATTGAACTAAACTGTATTTTGTATGAGCTATACGGATAGTATAGTCATAATGAAATTGATTTTTTTATTTTTATTTTTCTATTGTGATTGAAAAAAGAGTTTGCCTTGTGTAAATATTTTATTAGCATGGTTTTATTTTGAAACGAATGATTTATTCAAATATTGTGTTTAAAATGTTATGACAAAAGATTGCGTAAAATGGCATCCATAAACTCGAACATGTCATTGACTAAAACTAATTCGGTCTCAAAATGTGGAATTTGGTGGGATTTCTGACACCGATTTTATAAGGTTTGAGCTCGTAAACCGTTACAAATATTCTGAAAGCTTACAGGTTCAGGAAGCGAATCCGAATTTGTTTGAAAAGAGGTGCGTCCGATTTGAACTGTGTGACTCATATTATGTATTTACTCGAGAAACACTCAAATTGCATAGATTTTTTTCAGATGAAATATATTTTACAGGAACAGTTGATGAATCTATGAAATAAAACAGCTGTATTTTCAAGTAAATAACAAATACGTTACTAACTGTTCAGTGTAATGTATTCATAAATGTCAAATATATATGTTATTTTGACAGTTCATGTTACGTTGAAAGTTGTCTTTTTTTCTGAAAACGATACCATTCCGGAGTTCAGTATCTTTGGACCATGACATAAGTGGAGCTACACAATTCAAACGTTATATATAATGTCATGCCAGTAGCCTTATTAAATAAAAACGGACACAATGCTTTGTATGTAAGATATATTTGCCATTTTTTCTCAGATTATTTTCATACTACACTAATACAAATATACACATCTGTATACATAACTTATCTTTTTGTAAGGGTACTGCAATGTTAATCAAGTTTATGTATTGCCATTACGTTTTTTAAGCATACATGGGTATCTAGCAGCTAAGCATATGCCACCTCATGAAAACCATGCTTCAAATGAAATGTCAAATTTGCATATTAAATGAAAGTCTACTGAGCATGCTATAACACTAGAACTTAAGAATCCTGTACAAACAATTTTGCCACTTGAATTAAATGTACAGAAATACACACCCACGCGTTTATCATATTAATATATTAATATGACAATGCATTTAAAAGTAAAAATTCGCAGATTCAGTTGCTATTTTACTAACGGTATATTCAATAATTACCCATGCATACAAAGTCCTAGGGTATGAGCTTAAATACTGGTAAGCAATAATGCCTTAATCTTTGTAGGACGGTTAGCTGCACCGCAATGTCACCCAAAGTATTTGACATATCAATACTTACTACACCTATATACCTTTTATTTAGTCCATAGCTTCTTCACTAACGTACACCATATATTGTTAAACAGTTTAAGTCTAAAATAATGTATAATGTTTGGCCACTTTAGAGTGTTCATGTATGCTTATAAGATGATGTTAAACGATGTCGAAACGAGATTTGTATGTAATGGTATGCTGTATTTTGTAATGGTGTGGTGTGTGCTTATACTTAATAGATGTGTGCTTATACTACTAAGATGTGTGCTTATACTACTAAGATGTGTGCTTATACTACTAAGATGTGTGCTTATACTACTAAGATGTGTGCTTATACTACTAAGATGTGTGCTTATACTACTAAGATGTGTGCTTATACTACTAAGATGTGTGCTTATACTACTAAGATGTGTGCTTATACTACTAAGATGTGTGCTTATACTACTAAGATGTGTGCTTATACTACTAAGATGTGTGCTTATACTACTAAGATGTGTGCTTATACTACTAAGATGTGTGCTTATACTACTAAGATGTGTGCTTATACTACTAAGATGTGTGCTTATACTACTAAGATGTGTGCTTATACTACTAAGATGTGTGCTNCACACCATTGGAAGCCAGACAACGATTGGTCTGTTAGTGTCACACGAGTGGAAGCATTCATTTATTTATCTTCGTAAATATAATAACATCGTACAAGGCCAATCTCATTAAATTCAAATCCTAACATTTTTATTCTATTATTAAATGATTAAAGAAACTGACGACATCGCATACGAGGTCACGTAAAATTGACCTTCTAGTTAAATCATTGTTGTATGTTTTCCGACCATGCACTAATATCTCGCCATGTAAACCTGATCTTTTGAAACGTATGTTTTATGATTATGATACCTATCAATTTGCATACGTTTGTTGAAAGTATTTGCCGCTGTTCAGCCATACATTGTTTTAATTGCAAGCAAAGCTCGTGCGTTATTTCATTCGTTCATGAAGTTTGTAAAAGATTACGCAATTACTACCCATAATGCACAGTATTGTTTGCCCGAATGTATAATAAGTATGGGTAAAATACCTATTCAGTATACTTTTTATCTTATATATTCTTATAACTAATCACTTAATTTATTTCAGCTGGTATTCGCACTAAAATACTCCCACGAATTTCATCTTCGTTGGTGCGGTCAATCGAAAGGATCCCTTCTTTAAACAACTACATGATAGAGCGTGATCTTCCGTGTACTTTTGACGGGTCGTAGAGAACTATAGGTATTCAGTGAATCGGAAAATTAAACATTGACATTGTATTCGTTTAAACACCCCATTTTATGATCGGATAATTAATGTCGCTTCACTACCCCAAACATTTAAATACTATGCTTCGTTATTCATACTAAACACAATATAACATAAAACCGCTTTTTGTATTTATTGTTTGCATGTGTTCTTTATCCAAAGATCAATACATTATAGTATTTTACTGGTGAAGTAGTATGCTTGATTTGTTAGAAGAAGACAACACATCAACATATTGAACTAAACTGTATTTTGTATGAGCTATACGGATAGTATAGTCATAATGAAATTGATTTTTTTATTTTTATTTTTCTATTGTGATTGAAAAAAGAGTTTGCCTTGTGTAAATATTTTATTAGCATGGTTTTATTTTGAAACGAATGATTTATTCAAATATTGTGTTTAAAATGTTATGACAAAAGATTGCGTAAAATGGCATCCATAAACTCGAACATGTCATTGACTAAAACTAATTCGGTCTCAAAATGTGGAATTTGGTGGGATTTCTGACACCGATTTTATAAGGTTTGAGCTCGTAAACCGTTACAAATATTCTGAAAGCTTACAGGTTCAGGAAGCGAATCCGAATTTGTTTGAAAAGAGGTGCGTCCGATTTGAACTGTGTGACTCATATTATGTATTTACTCGAGAAACACTCAAATTGCATAGATTTTTTTCAGATGAAATATATTTTACAGGAACAGTTGATGAATCTATGAAATAAAACAGCTGTATTTTCAAGTAAATAACAAATACGTTACTAACTGTTCAGTGTAATGTATTCATAAATGTCAAATATATATGTTATTTTGACAGTTCATGTTACGTTGAAAGTTGTCTTTTTTTCTGAAAACGATACCATTCCGGAGTTCAGTATCTTTGGACCATGACATAAGTGGAGCTACACAATTCAAACGTTATATATAATGTCATGCCAGTAGCCTTATTAAATAAAAACGGACACAATGCTTTGTATGTAAGATATATTTGCCATTTTTTCTCAGATTATTTTCATACTACACTAATACAAATATACACATCTGTATACATAACTTATCTTTTTGTAAGGGTACTGCAATGTTAATCAAGTTTATGTATTGCCATTACGTTTTTTAAGCATACATGGGTATCTAGCAGCTAAGCATATGCCACCTCATGAAAACCATGCTTCAAATGAAATGTCAAATTTGCATATTAAATGAAAGTCTACTGAGCATGCTATAACACTAGAACTTAAGAATCCTGTACAAACAATTTTGCCACTTGAATTAAATGTACAGAAATACACACCCACGCGTTTATCATATTAATATATTAATATGACAATGCATTTAAAAGTAAAAATTCGCAGATTCAGTTGCTATTTTACTAACGGTATATTCAATAATTACCCATGCATACAAAGTCCTAGGGTATGAGCTTAAATACTGGTAAGCAATAATGCCTTAATCTTTGTAGGACGGTTAGCTGCACCGCAATGTCACCCAAAGTATTTGACATATCAATACTTACTACACCTATATACCTTTTATTTAGTCCATAGCTTCTTCACTAACGTACACCATATATTGTTAAACAGTTTAAGTCTAAAATAATGTATAATGTTTGGCCACTTTAGAGTGTTCATGTATGCTTATAAGATGATGTTAAACGATGTCGAAACGAGATTTGTATGTAATGGTATGCTGTATTTTGTAATGGTGTGGTGTGTGCTTATACTTAATAGATGTGTGCTTATACTACTAAGATGTGTGCTTATACTACTAAGATGTGTGCTTATAC